>JAZGLO010000547.1:0-19976 GCA_036873155.1 Biomphalaria sudanica | reverse complement strand
CCTTTCTCTTGATATTCTGTCAGGACCAGCTGCTCAACGGAAGGACTGGAAGAATTGGATTATGTGAACTGACACAGCACGAAAATCAAGGAAAAGATGAGAAAGTTGATAGCTGATATAAGAGATAAAGTCGATAGCTGATATAAGAGATAAAGTCGATAGCTGATATAAGAGATAAAGTCGATAGCTGATATAAGAGATAAAGTCGATAGCTGATATAAAAGATGAGAAAGTCGATAGCTGATATAAAAGATGATAATTTCGATAGCTGATGTAAGAGATGAGAAAGTCAAAAGATGATATAACAGATGAGAATGTCGATGCCAAAGCTTAATTGCTTTTTGCGCCCAAAGTTACTTTACATGTGACCAAAATAAAGTTCGCAACTTTCAGTCCGACTGTCTCCTCAACATTGTATATACAAACTATCGACATGGCGGTTTATTCACTGACTATGAAACTAGGTTCTGAAAAATTCCGACTTTTGATCTTTGGAAGAAAAAAAAAAGCAAAATTCCAGAATTTTGAGAAGAACAAAACTATTCATTTCAAACTGTTTTATATTTCCCTATCAAGAAAGAGCCTCTCAAGCATTGAAGTTCCCATGTCTCCGAGCATTTGTCACGTACTATTCATTCTTCACTCAACCAGTTTCACCAAGAACATTGAGAGATGGAAACCATGGTTTACATGGTAAAAAGAACATAAGAATGGTAATAGAATACCAGATTTATTTTGTTTTACATTTTCATCATAAAATCAAATTAAATAAAGTGAAAAAAATCTAGACTAGGTGTACTTACATAATTATGAACTTTGGGTTCACTCACTACTGTCAAAATCACTCTCTCCTGACATTGGTATCAGTGAAACATCACGAGTCAACCAATGTGTCAGATACTTATGTAGGAGAAGGTGGCTTGGACAAATACTAAAGCACTATTCAATTTGGAACCATACAGCGAATAAAAATCCAAACAATTTAATACGTAAAGAGCACAGGGTAAAGTCCCTCCTACCACTAATAAAAATTCATTTGCCATATAACAACATCAACAAATTCAGCCAACATAGTGTCCCATTTCTGGTCACATTCAGCCAACATAGTGTCCCATTACTGGTCACATTCAGCCAACATAGTGTCCCATTTCTGGTCACATTCAGCCTACATAGCGTCCCATTACTGGTCACATTCAGCCTACATAGCGTCCCATTACTGGTCACATTCAGCCAACATAGTGTCCCATTACTGGTCACATTCAGCCAACAATGTGTTCCATTACTGTTCACATTCAGCCAACATAGTGTCCCGTTACTGGTCACATTCAGCCAACATTTTGTTCCATTACTGGTCACATTCAGCCAACATTGTGTTCCATTACTGTTCACATTCAGCCAACATAGTGTCCCGTTACTGGTCACATTCAGACAACATAGCGTCCCATTACTGGTCACATTCAGCCAACATTTTGTTCCATTACTGGTCACATTCAGCCAACATAGTGTCCCATTACTGGTCACATTCAGCGAACATAGTGTTCCATTACTGGTCACATTCAGACAACATAGTGTCCCATTACTGGTCACATTCAGCCAACATAGTGTTCCATTACTGGTAACATTCAGCGAACATAGTGTTCCATTACTGGTCACATTCAGCCAACATAGTGTCCCATTCCTGGTCACATTCAGCCAACATAGTGTTCCATTACTGGTAACATTCAGCCTACATAGTGTCCCATTACTGGTCACATTCAGCCAACATAGTGTTCCATTACTGGTCACATTCAGAAAACATAGTGTCCCATTACTGGTCACATTCAGCCAACATAGTGTCCCATTACTGGTCACATTCAGCCAACATAGTGTTCCATTACTTGTCACATTCAGCCAACATAGTGTTCCATTACTGGTCACATTCAGCCAACATAGTGTTCCATTACTGGTCACATTCAGCCAACATAGTGTTCCATTACTGGTCACATTCATGCTCTGGAAAAAAATAAATAAAGGAATGTAACTGATTCATATCTATCTAACAACAAAACAAACTTATTCAGTTCTAGCATCCATGCTACTGATAACTTTTAACTTTAAGTATTACACAGGATAAACGAGTAAAAAAAACACAGTGGAGCATAATTACACGCTTCGGTGATCAGACTTTTTTAAATTGCTTATATTGCAACAAATGTAGGCCTACACGTTGTCTGTCTTACGTAATTCTGGATTAGATAAAAGCTATTAGGTACGACAATTTACATATCTGTAAATCTCACGAGACATTTGAATGTCTAGCCATGACTCATAAAAGAAAATACTTCGTCTGTAAAAGATGCGAGGATTTGAACCAGCATCTAATCCATAATCACGACAACAGGATCCAAAAATAAAATTGTTTGATGTTTTCCAGATACCACAAAGAATCGTGAGTTTATAATTGATAGTAAAGTGGTTAGCAATGAGCACACTTTCATATCCGTAACTACACTCATAAACTATGCAGATCGTGACTCCATTGCCTTTGCTCTATAAACCACAGAAGGATATAGCCGTTAGATTAGTTTATCAAAACATAATAACGTAGACTTAATTAGTCGGGCATCTGTCGACATTATTCCTACCATTGAGTTATCTGTACATCCTGATTGGCCGAACCCCAATATCCGGCACCACAAAGATGAGAAAGTCACTCTCTTTGTTTCTATTTATAGAACAGGGTTACATCCCTTAGCAGGCGAAGTTCCCCCTGAGTTACATGATGCTCTTAAATCTAGATCAAAATGTAACAGTTACACCAACAATGACGAAGAATTTATTTCGTTTCAGTTTCAGTTAGTTGTATACGTTAGCAAACAATGACCGAAAAAAAAATGTAAATTAAAAGTGATGAACCTTATACATAAACATACACTTAAAACCAGTAGCGGCCTTTAGGGGTGGCAAGAGGGGCAACCATCCAGGCCCCGCGCTTGAGGGGGGTCCCACGATCGAGATTTTATTGTCACCAACTTCAAAAACCAAATCAGTTCTCATAAACTAGGACTTGTTACTGAATATTTTCCCAGTATCTTTATGATAGCAATTTTAAATTCTTAAAATACATTTTTGGTAAAGACTGCATCTAATGAACTACCGATTCTAAGTTTAACAGTTCGTAATAAAAACACGCAGGTGGAAGCAACCAATTCAGTCCAGTGGGTCATATATCTAAACATCGACGTCCAAACGGATTTTATTTGAAAAATGCGTAGTGATCAAGTTTGAACTACTCTTTGAACTACTCTGAACTATGGAAAATGTCATTTATAACATTTGTAGTAACATAAATGCAACTTATTACAAATTGATTTTTCTATGAAAATAACTAAACAAATATAGCCAGTGTTTTCTTGACTTTCGCTGGTGATACGTTCCAAGACCGCACGCGAAGGTCAGATTTTTGCGGTTTTTAATTTTAAATACGTACACTATGTTTCGGACACTCATTTCTTTAATAAATTTTACATGCTGTTCCTTTCAAAATACAGCACATTGTGATGTCCCATTACAGTAAAAAAAATAATTGGTACGTATACATTAAATAGACTGTGACTTTAGTCTGCAATGGAAAAAAGGGTTGCGGGTGTATGAGAAGGATTCCTTATTCTGTACTGTAACCTAGCCTGTAGTCAACCAATTGATATGCTTGTACAGCTATTTCGGCCAATCAGCTTCCAGAAAGTTTGGCGATGTCGTTTTTTTTTCCAATAGGCTACTAAGCATAGACATCGGGCGGCCGTGGGGAAATCCGTGTCACCATGTAAAAAAACAAACAAAAAAAAACCGCGGGAGTATTATTATTATTTTATTTTTTGACAACTTCCCTTCCTCAAAAGTCGGGTCTGCGAAAGTGAATGGACCACTGTAGCTCTTATAGCAGACTTTGTTCTTATAGAACGTCCAATTGGCTTCAATTTGCAGAATGAGAGAGGAGACTTAATATTAGTTGTGCACGAGTGTTTTCCTTTTTATTTGCTTCTGTTAATGCAGAACAATTACACTACAGTCTATAATGTACTTACGTAATGTAGCTACGTAGTGTTTTATGTTTGTAGCAAAAGGCTCACAGCTTAGAGGCGGACATACTGTAATGTTATTGTTCCAGCGTTAGGGACGGATGAGCCCATTGGCATGATGAGTTTACGGTATATATATAGTCTACCCTTACGGCTAAGGGCCCGCACATGACGCTCACACAGGGCCCCGCGCACTGCTAAGGCCGCTCCTGCTCTAAACATACACAAACATATATTCTACACATACCTGAATTATAATACATAACTTGTTAACAAAATGTTTCATTTTTTTAAAAAAGACTTTCAAACTCCAATCATTAAAGATAGTTCAAGAGACTTCTATCGAAAAGAGAAATTCAAACACGAAACAAGGAAGTCTCAGGAAGACTCATTCTTGTTCCTGACTTCAATTGGAGAAAGATCCTTTTACTAAACACATGCTATTCAAATATGAATTGTTGACCATAGACACAAATTTAACTTAGATTCAGGATCATTTGAAACTGTCGGCAGAGTTGAGCCTAATGCTTTTGAAACTACGCAAAACACACACACACACAAAAAAAGGACAGGAGTTCCCTTTTCACCAACCTGGCTGAACGGATCCAAGTTGGAGCCTATGTATTTCCAGAGATTGGGACGATGCGGATGTACAGGCTACAGACGTGACCGAAGGTCGAGCATACCGGGGCTCCACTATTTTCTTCTCTTAACCACGCTAACCGTGCAGTACTCGTCATTTGTGAAACGGTCCCTTGAGGAAAGGATTGTTGACATGGATGTAGGGCTTTCTTTGCAACCTCTACCTGTGCAATAAAAGTGCTCTCGAACTTTGTTAGACACCCCTAAGGGAATCTTGTTTGGCTATCCTAATTGGCCTGATCTCTTCCTGTTGCGATCGTTTCCGCCAGGGCGCCAGATTGAGGCTGGGCAGTGTATCCCGGGGATACAGGATAAAAGATTGATCTTAGATACAATTACAGAAATATCTTAGATCGAGGATCAAAAGTTGATCTTAGAGATATGTCATACAGGCACAGTGATCTTTAGACAAGGACTCACAAATTGGTCGTACATACACTCACATATAAAGATAGAGGCTATCGAGGCTAAGTTAGTTTCAAAGTGTCTTCTGTCTAAAACCCAGGACCATCGAGACATTTCAGAGAGCATACTACGCGCCCAGGATGCCATCCAATTTTAAACATCTTTTTAAAAGCAAGTCTTTTTCCATTTCACTTAAATGTGTCGCCTATTCCCCATTCCCTGCAATGCCTCTAATAAGAGTAGTCCAGTATACCACCCACCTTTGTTGACGCTCGCCACATGTTTAATACATTAGTCGCTTAATCCCCGGGTTCTGCTTCTTGTTACTCCTCCCCTGCCCCCTCAACTCAATGACAATCGCCCATCATATATTTGCTCACGCTAAAGTGTACCGATGATTACTCAACGCTCAAATCAATTAATGCTGGAGCTACAAACTTAAAAGACCCGCACTGATAACAACAAAATCAGTGAATGTTTATTTGTTGAACTCATACGAACAAAAAAGAAGAAGAAAAAAACTGGACAAGAGGGAGGGAGAAAGAGAGAGAGAGAGAGAAAGAGAGAGAAAGAACGAGAGAGAGCGAGTAGCGAGGGATACGCTATGGAATCGATATCTCACGTGGTTTGCTGGTTTGGGAGACATGTTTTTGAACCAGGATGAATTGATAAAAATAAGCCAAAAACGTGATCGTGGTCTGCTACATTTTGGTTTTGGGGAAAGAAAATAAGGGGCCAAGATTTTTTCGTCCACTATCGAGTAAATTTAACATTTGAATGCAAACAAAATGAACCTGATCAAAGATTTATTTTAATATAAGAAATATTAGATTTGATCAAGTTTAAGGCTGGAAACATCACAATGGGGCTTTAGTTTGTTTTTCATGACGAAAAAGGGTCCCCTTCTAGACAAACTAATGAGACTCTCAACACTAAACAGATCTAGTTCTACTCAAATAGAAGTATGCACAAACGAACATTATATCCTGCATGCTCTCTCCAAATTGCATGCCGTATCTCATAATAAAAAAACTTGAAAATAAAATTTGTAGAAAAGTAAAAACTTATTGAATTTTTAATCATAATATATTTTAATCATAACTAAGTACATTATAATATACTTTAGGAAGACCTAATAATCGTTTGCAATAAATGTTATTTTTACATTTCAAAATGTTCAAGTCATCTTTATTTATAGAGAAATTTAATAACCAACTTTTTTGTCATAAAAAAAAATCAATGTATTTCTCATCGCTGGAATGTCAAGGTTGTGTTTTCCATAGAGAGTCTATTTATAAAGTCTATGCTTTAACTTTCACAAAGTGGTTTCTAAGCTTTGTATTATACAATTTATATTGTGTAGTAAATTAGTTTTTCTTATTATTTCGTACAAACAAATTAGATAAATGTGGATCTTGTCCAAGTTAGATTTCTTTCGGAATCTATATAACTTGTACTATTTTTAATCTCACAATAATTTGATTAGACCTATCTGTAATAAAAAAAATTGATTAGAATTAGTTGAAATCTATAAATAAATTGACTTCAACTATAAGCAACCAGACTATAAACTGCATTGTTTAGAACGACACCTACATCTGAAAAGAGGAAGATGTAACGCTGTCGAGGTGAAATAATTTGTTTCTTACGACTAGTTTTTAGATAAAAACTTTATTTTGTATATGTATTAATACATTTCAGCAAGATTAAAATATCCACTTTTTAACTTCCAAGTAAAATGTCAATCGTTTCTGTGGAATGCGATGTTCTAACAAATACTATTTAGGAATAAAATAGAAAGTCCGAAACTTTTGTGGGCAATGTTTTAAAACCATCACTTGCTGAAACAAAACATTTAATCACAGATTTGAGCTTTACTTAAAGTACTTTTATCAAAGATAAAAACTATGGAAAAATGTTTGTTTCTTATTTATATGACAGACTTTGTGTGAAATTCCCTTTATCTAGATAATATATCTTAAAATCAAAATCTCTCAAAAAATCTCAACAAAACAAGCGATCGCTTTTTTAATTTAATTTTGAATAAATTATAATATATCTCTGCGAATCTTTTAAGCCTTATATCAATTTAATTGAATTTTTTTTTAAATTTCTGAAGTGTTTTCACGCATTGAATGCCAAATTTTACTTCACTTGTAAGCTAGTTAAACAAATTGCACAAATAATAATCATAAAACGGGAAACGATTTGATTAAGTACGATTTAGTTTGATGTTTCTCAGAAATGAAGAATCCAAACAGCGAAAATGTATTCTAGCATGTGTCTGAGTATTTTTTACCATTTCAGTTATATGTTTGGACCAAAGCTCTGAAACTACTTCTCTAACCGCTAATGTCTTGATTCATTTTTTTTAAAAATTATTGTATATGCGGACTTAACGCCATACCTACACATTCGCAGATAGAGAATTACAGTAATATGTGAATTAGCATAATGAAAAGATGTCATCGACTGTAAAAGACAATATTACATTACCACACGTCATAACAAATGTTTCCTGAACTTTGAACCGAAACACACAGCTGCACTGTGTCAATGGCTATCTGCTATCCTTGAGACACGGCATCAGTGGCCACGGGTGTTGAATCAGTCTGAATTATTGATAGGCGTCGGACGGTTAATCCTCAACTGTCAAACTAACTACTCACCAAGGGCTGCGGTTACAGCACCAGGACTCAGCCTAGAGCACTGCATAATCCGCACCTAATGGTATCCCTGGGACTACTCCCTTAATCTTCCAGCACAATTTTAAGTTCATTGATGAGTTCATTTCAAACAAAGATCTTCTACTTAGCGCCAAATAATTCTAGTTTTTTGTTTTGTTTTGTTAATTAGCTTTTGAAAACCAAGTACTACAGAACAGAACTAATGAATTGGTTCAACTTATGAACACACAACTTTCTATTGGGAAATCAGTGACAAGTTACGGAATGATGAAGACCGTCATGCGCTCTTCGATCTGAATGATTGATTTCATAAAAGACTTTGTACCACTTGCCTGAACTCTATAGCTATTAGAAGTTGCATTCTGTGTTGTTAAGATGACACTTAGTAGTATATAGCTGTACAACTAGTACAGAGTAAACGATCTTATATGGCTGTACAACCAGTACAGAATAAACGATCTTATATGGTTGTATAATCAGTACAGAGTAAACGATCTTATATGGCTGTACAACCAGTACAGAGTAAACGATCGAACTAAAGGTAAAGTCCACTCTTAAAATTTCCTCTTAACTCAGGAAAGATAAATATTTTTATCAATAAAGTTTTATTAAAAATAGTTCAAGGTATTGAATCAGGATGCTACTTAGTTTCACAAAGATATGTTTTGTGTATAAAACATGTAGGCGTTTGTTTTTAAATAAAATCTTTCACTGAAAAGTCTCGATTTTACATTTCTTTTGTTTTCCCCACCAACATTCTATATCACACAGTCAGACTTTTTTGTATAAACCTAAGTCATCATCATACAAAGCATTGTCCAGCACCCAAACCATCCACCCAATGCAGCAACCACTTCATCCTGGTGCTATAAACACTCCAGCAATTTCTTTAACCACATTTCCAAGAATCCACTCCACCAAGTTTAGTGACCAAGTGCTCCATCCTCTCCAGCAATTTCTTCAACCACATTTCCAAGATTTTCAACCACTTCACAAGTGATCCAAACACCCCACCAAGTTCACCAACCACTTCACAAGTGATCCAAACACCCCACCAAGTTCACCAACCACTTCACAAGTGATCCAAACACCCCACCAAGTTCACCAACCACTTCACAAGTGATCCAAACACCCCACCAAGTTCACCAACCACTTCACAAGTGATCCAAACACCCCACCAAGTTCACCAACCACTTCACAAGTGATCCAAACACCACACCGAGTTCACCAACCACTTCACAAGTGATCCAAACACCCCACCGAGTTCACCAACCACTTAACAAGTGATCCAAACACCCCACCAAGTTCACCAACCACTTCACAGGTGATCCAAACACCCCACCAAGTTCACCAACCACTTCACAAGTGATCCAAACACCCCACCAAGTTCACCAACCACTTCACAAGTGATCCAAACACCCCACCAAGTGCTCCAACATTCCACCAAGTGCTCCAACGATTCCACCAAGTGCTCCAACCATTCCACCAGGTGCTCCAACGATTCCAATAAGTTCTCAAACAACTCCACTAAGTGTTCCGATATTTGTACCTAGTGCTCAAACCACTCCACCAAGGGTTTCGATTAATCCGATATTGATATATCTTTTACCTATTTGTACCTAGTGCTCAAACCACTCCACCAAGGATTTCGATTAATCCGATATTGATATATCTTTTACCTATTAACACGAGAATCAATAAAAAAAAATAATTATTTCATTAGCTCTTTGTAATTATTTATTTTGTATGGTATCTCGAACAAGGGAAAGACACAGTACTCACTGAAATACCGGTCTAAGCTGAACTAGTCCCCTTTATAAGTTGTCGTCAGAGTCTTAGAGAACACAAACATGACAGACGAGACTATAGAAACTAGAGATAATTCTGCAATCCTCTATGTTCATTAGAACTTGAACATCAGAGTGGTTAGAATGTCAGCTTGAGGAGGCTTCAGCCATGAGTTCCAATTCAGGTCGTGCCCCCCGCCTTATTTTACAATTATTACTTATACCTGGATAAACAAGAATCAGTATTTTAAAAAAAAATAGACAATTAACTATTTGTAATTAATTATTTGTTTGGTATCGAACAAGGGAAATAAATTGAACTTGACAGATGTGTACAATTTGAATTAATGCCTTTATAATATGTGTAGATAACTAAGTCTTTTCTAAAAAAGTTCGAAACTAACAATGGATAACTACTAAACCTTCAAATTTCATTGACTTTGCCGGCACAGTGGCTAGTGTATTGGCTTTAGGAGTCTTAAGCCCATGAGTTTAAATTCAAGTTGTACAACTATTGCTGTGAAAGGCATTGAAAAAGCGATCACGGTAACATTCCCATCAGTCCATCAGATACCTCTTCTTCCCAAACTAGTCTAGACAAGTGATAGAATCATAACGCATTGAGAAAGCTAAAAGCATGACATTGCGCTAAAAAATATACAATTGGTAAAAGTATTTCTAATTGCAGATTTATTATTGTTGGTCTAGAATCTAGATCTATTTCAAATTTAATTGCATATGACAGATTCTAACTAATTGACAAAATTATATTACTTATAAGCTATGTTTCATTTAAGTATTTTTTTTTAGATGTTTCTTGTTATTTCATATACACACCGAGAAACGACAGTTACAGATATTTAAAAAAAAATGAAATTTAAAAGAAAGTCCTTGCAGCCATCAGACAAGCGGAATCCACAGCAAGTACAAGGGCAATAACCGTTAGAGATAACTCGTTCTTCCTAAAATGTCCTTCAATCATGAAGTTATCCCTAGTAACCATCAAGGGTAAGATGAGGTTACGGATTGCTTCCCCATACGTTGACCACAGAAAAAATAAAATGGTGAGATCAATTTAACTAACTTCGGCCCTAAAGGTTAGGGTGATTGGTTCGGGCCTTGACCTTTCATGGCATTCTGTTATTTAATATTAGGAACCCGAAGCATTACATATTTGTATCCTAGGATATTCACTATGCTAGATACTAGGTTTACTCTCACGTATCCCATAATCTGTTGGTTGGGCATCACACATGATCTGTCGGCCCTGTTTCTCCATTCCTCTATTGTTCTTTCGCTCGTTCATTGACATGCAGAGTGCTTTTGTAGAGATACAAAGCAGGTAGAGTGCTTTTGTAGAGATACAAAGCAGGTAGAGTGCTTTTGTAGGGATACAAAGCAGGTGGAGTGCTTTTGTAGAGATACAAAGCACGTAGAGTGCATTTGTAGAGATACAAAGCAGGTAGAGTGCTTTTGTAAAGATACAAAGCAGGTAGATTGCTTTTGTAGAGATACAAAGCAGGTAGAGTACTTTTGTAGAGATACAAAGCAGGTAGAGTGCTTTTGTAGAGATACAAAGCAGGTAGAGTGCCTTTGTAGAGATACAAAGCAGTTAGATTGCTTTTGTAGAGATACAAAGCAGGTAGAGTACTTTTGTAGAGATACAAAGCAGGTAGAGTACTTTTGTAGAGATACAAAGCAGGTAGATTGCTTTTGTAGAGATTCAAAGCAGGTAGAGTGCTTTTCTAGATATACAAAGCAGGTAGAGTGCTTTTGTAGAGATGCAAAGCAGGTAGAGTACTTTTGTAGAGATACAATACAGGTAGAGTACTTTTGTAGAGATACAAAGCAGGTAGAGTACTTTTGTAGAGATACAAAGCAGGTAGAGTGTTTTTGTAGAGAGGCAAAGCAGGTAAATTGCTTTTCTAGAGATACAAAGCAGGTAGAGTGCTTTTGTAGAGATACAAAGCAGGTAGAGTGCTTTTGTAGAGATACAATACAGGGAAATTGAGTGTCTAGAGATACAATGCAGGGAAATTGAGTGTGTAGAGATACAATAGAGGGAAATAGAGTGTGTAGAGCTACAATACAGGGAAATTGAGTGTGTAGAGCTACAATACAGGGAATTGAGTGTGTAGAGCTATAATACAGGGAAATTGAGTGTGTAGAGATACAATACAGGGAAATAGAGTGTGTAGAGCTACCATACAGGGAAATTGAGTGTGTAGAGATACAATACAGGGAAATTGAATGTGTAGAGATACAATACAGGGAAATTGAGTGTGTAGAGATACAAAACAGGGAAATCGGGTGTGTAGAGATACAATACAGGGAAATTGAGTGTGTAGAGATACAATACAGGGAATTGAGTGTGTAGAGCTATAATACAGGGAAATTGAGTGTGTAGAGATACAATACAGGGAAATAGAGTGTGTAGAGCTACCATACATTAAAATTGAGTGTGTAGAGATACAATACAGGGAAATTGAATGTGTAGAGATACAATACAGGGAAATTGAGTGTGTAGAGATACAATACAGGGAAATTGAGTGTGTAGAGATACAATACAGGGAATTGAGTGTGTAGAGCTATAATACAGGGAAATTGAGTGTGTAGAGATACAATACAGGGAAATAGAGTGTGTAGAGCTACCATACATTGAAATTGAGTGTGTAGAGATACAATACAGGGAAATTGAATGTGTAGAGATACAATACAGGGAAATAGAGTGTGTAGAGATGCAATACAGGGAAATTGAGTGTGTAGAGATACAATTACAATAACTGTGTATTTCTTTATGCACTAGAAAAACGTAGCCTTCAATTTAGATAACAATAATACGAGGCAGCCATGCTAAAACAGAGTGGATAGAGTCACTAGATCGGATATAACAAAATTGATAAATGTCAGTGCATACTGCAAGTTAGATGTCTTCAAGCACACGGTGGAGGACATGTTGCTTCATCACACTCAAATGCAAGGAAAGACAACCAACAAAACTCAGACAGGCAAAAATAGAGACTGACGCAGACAGACTGACGCAAACAGGCAGACAGACAAAGACATGTACGCACAGACAAGTAGACACAGATATACTGATAAAGACAGACTGGCGGAAACAGACAGCAGACACATATAGGCAGACACAGACATATTGATGCAGACAGACAGGCAGACAAATACAGCAAACACAGACATACTGATGTAGGCAGAGACAAACAGCAGATACAGACAAGCAGACACAGACAGCAGACACAGAGAGGCAGACACATACATGCAAATACAGTCAGGCAGACAGACAGGTAAACAAAAACAAAGGCAGAATCAAACAGACAGACAGGCAGGAAGACAAAGACAGACAGGCAGACACAGGCAGACATTCAAACAAGCTGACAGACAGGCAGACACAGACACACAGACGGTAGAGTGGAGATTAAACCTTTATTTCAAATAAAAAAGCAAAGAATGATCGAAGGGAAAGCAAAAGAAACTGAATGCTGTGAATCATGTTGAAAAGAAACAACCCCCCCCCCCCCCCCAAGATCTATTGATTTAAACAAACTTTGAATAATTGTCCATGAAACGTGGATTTTGTTCAATGACAATTCTTTTCAAAGCATTGTAACATTGAAAGTGAAATAATAATAATGAAACAGATGAAGCTTTTAGAAGAGAACCCGGTATTGTTCGACCTTGACCCTAAAACGTTGTTTTATTGTGTTATTCTGGTTATTATCATCGCATCATTGAGCAGGCCTGGTAAGAATTTTTATCCTGAAAGAGGGGCAGCAGGAATTCTTTAAATGTAATGTCTGAAACAGTATGTTAATGTCATTTATTTGTATTGGGGTGGGAAGGGTAATCTAATGGCCAGAGCTTTTGAATCAATTTATCAATGCAAAGATCACATTATTTTTCTTTATTAAAGACAAAATAATTTTAGCCTTTGTCAGGTGAGCATCGAAGAATATGGTACTGTCTAATCCTACAACAGAAACTTTCTCTCTCTATCTCTCTCTCTCTCTCTCTGCATATATATATATATACACCGCTCCCCCGCCCCTAAAACATACTTCTAGCCCTCAAATTGAATATTTAAATAAAACAGCTGTCCATGGACTCTAGAAGCGCATAGCTATAACTGAAACATGAGCTACACTACTGTTAAAATAGTTGGAATATGTATATATTAATTTTAAAAGTTTAAAATTCATCAATAAAATGACCCCCATTTACATCACTACCCACAGCCAGCGAACACAATTTTCTAGCCCTCAAATTCTATATGTCCCATTTATTTATGTCACTTTCATCCTGTAAACCAACGGCCCGCAAACCCATGTTATGGAGTACGCACAAACATTTCTTAAGCCTTCTTATCTACCTGCACTATAATGCCCCCAAACACACATTATTTTTATTTAGAAAAAATAACTATAATTCACCCTTACAAACCGTATATAGCCCCCCCCCCAAAAAAAAAACGTACACACACTCACAAGGGCTGACAATGTTTAGGATATAGACATAAATAAACAAGATTACAAAGAGAGTTTGTATTGCCACACAAACTCAGAGAAGGCCCCCGTGGGAGACGGATCCTTGTCGGATCCGCATATTCGCTGGTCGACTAAGAATGGCATCGAGCAGGGTATGAAACCGAGACCGTAGAGATAATCAGTCCTGCGCGCTAACCGCACGACCAGGCATTGCTCTTAATCTAATGACAAAGTGGTTACAAACTAATAGCCTACTATTGATAATATACCTACACATTACGGAATGACAACTACCGGATATGTACAATATGTCAGAAGAGCGTTTTTAGATAATCTTTTGTTATTGAGCATTTTCATTTAAATGGAAATAGAATGAAGATGTAGATCTACCTAAATTAACTTTCTAATCTAACCGACCAACTGACAAAATGCACAAAAATAATCTTCTTTTATTCGGATGGGGGCACTAAACAAAAAATAAATAAAATCTGATTTTTTTTAAAAATTTAAGGAATTGGTTTAGCACCACCTCATGTTGCGAAGTTACGCTACTGCACGAAAGTCGCTGCATAAAAAGTCCATTTTAAAAAATGTGCGTGATATTTACATACAAAGTGCATTATTAGCCTTTATAAACAAACAGAAATGTTTTCTTTTTAATTTAGCAGCTAATTGACTAGAAAAAACATCTTTAACTATTATTTATATTTGTTATAAACATTTCCTGTACATTTTATAAATATATTTGAATGAGTGATACTGAAAATACACATAACTTGTCCATTTTTGTTAGCATGTAACATTGCCTCCCTTACATTTACGTAATTGTTTTAGAATCTGTGTATTTTTTTGAAAAAATCGCTTGCATAATTAATTTTATCAATTAGACGGTTTGCTTTTAGAAAACCAAAAGTAGCCGTTGCACCTAAACTTTTCAAGCCGCATTTAATGATGAAATAATATTTTTCATATCTCTTCTAGTTTTCGAGATCTGAGTGTGACAGACGGACAGACGGACAACGGACAGACGGACATTTTGCACAAACCTAATAGCGGCTTTTTTCCCTTACGGGGGCCGCTAATTATAGAATAGCCGATAAAAGAGTTTAATGAAATGAAAATTTGTACTTGCAATTTTGTGTACTTTATTATACAGCCGTGTAGTTTTGTTTAATCTCTAAGATTGAAGATCATGCAACTTTTTCGAATTCGGAAATCCGACAACAATAGATATACATGTTTTCAAGCTACATGAAGTTATTTCCTTTGTCCAGTCTCTATTTATGTCTGTCTATGGTTTAGGACTTTATTTTTGCTTTAG
Organism: Biomphalaria sudanica; assembly: GCA_036873155.1. Taxonomy (NCBI): domain Eukaryota; kingdom Metazoa; phylum Mollusca; class Gastropoda; family Planorbidae; genus Biomphalaria; species Biomphalaria sudanica. The sequence goes on along the minus strand of JAZGLO010000547.1, from coordinate 4,577 downwards.
AATGAAGGACAACTTGTAAATGTAGATCTAGAAAGTGGAAATGACGTAAGGCCTATTAAAAATAAGAAGACTTGGGGAAAAACAAAAATAATTGCTATAAGAATACGAAATGTGTGACATATTTCTATTGACGCTTTGTAATTAGACTGTGACCATTTGGGGAAGTACCGAAAATCAAATACAAAAGTTTGAAAGAGTTTGCATTTTTTCGAGAATAGCGGCGGTCAGGTTGCGAATCTGTCAACAAGCGTTCTTATTGAGCACCTACTGTTTGAAAGGAACCTGTGTAGGAAATGTAATGCCACACGTACGATAGTTTAAGAGATCTCGTGGTCACTGAATGGTATTTTAGCGAATATAGAGTAAATTAGCACAGAGAGAAACCCTAACCGCATGATTCTCTGCCAGCGTGTATTTCACTGAACTCCGAAACATCATCTAGTTTTATCATAACAACATAGAACTGTATACAGTGACCTGTATATTGACCAGTGTAAGATAGTCACAACAAAACGTGACAAAGTTCTACATGTAGTATTTACCTTTTTAGTAGAACCAGGTTGACCGTTATCGTGACGTGAGTACTTCGTGAGTACTTCCGCTCTAACCCCAACCCTCATCACCTGCTCGATCAACTTAACTACAGTTTAGTCAACAGGCCATAATTGCTAAATAAAAAAAAAATCTAGGACAAACCAACACACGAGTCTTTACCCCAGACCAGAGCTAGCCGTCACAGATGTACGAAGGAGAAATGAAACAATGGGTTTGTATCTCTTTCTCTCTCTCTCTCTCTGAGTGTGTGTATGTGTGTTATGTAAACGAGTGGTCACTGTGTATGAGTGTGTTTGATGATCACGACTTGAAGTAGATCAGCTCTCTCCTGTGTGACACTTGGAAAGATACCTGTGTGGGTGTGTGTGTATTTACGTATGTTAGCGTGTGTGTATATGTCTACTTATTGATTGAATGTGTCGACGAAGTGAGAGAGATAATGACAAGTATAAATGGAATGAAATGGTTTCAAAACTTCTAGTCCGAAACTAACTAGACTCATTAGGTTGAGCTATTCTAGAACTAGATTTTTTTGTGTGTGAATTATGGTTGGCTGGTTCCACAATATAGATTGATCAGTAACCAGAGATTTCTAGTCCAACTGTTCGATGAAGACTCTACGACTTTGACCTAAAACATTCTCAGTCAATATTGGTTCCGGGTGAGAAAGTAAAACTGGAATGAAGCAAAACAGATTCAAATGTTCAGAAACAGAACTGAGAGTTCAAACGTTCGAACCGAAGTACTCCTCCGTCCTAGACATATATACCTTGACATTCTGGTACAGGACCAGGAAGCTAATAAAACAATCTGTCATCGTAATTACCAAACCTCCCCTCCCATGGGTTTGAAAAGAGGCGGGTATCTGACATGAAACCGAGATCCGTTACACCAAGGAACATCGAGGGAACAATACAAGGACACTGACTCGTATTAACTCTTAGAGCGCAGAGACAATAATACAAGGACACTGACTCGTATTAACTCTTAGAGCGCAGAGACAATAATACAAGGACACTGACTCGTATTAACTCTTAGAGTGCAGAGGCAATAATACAAGGACACTGACTCGTATTAACTCTTAGAGCGCAGAGGCAATAATACAAGGACACTGACTCGTATTAACTCTTAGAGTGCAGAGGCAATAATACAAGGACACTGACTCGTATTGTTTATCTCTTAGAACTCAGACAGGGGGAAAAAATGTGAGAGCTATGATTATAAGGTGTGAATTGTAGTAGAACTAGTACACTGTTCTTAACAAAGTAAATAATGTGAATCGCTGTTTAAACTATTTTTGCTTATAAATCTTTTTTTATATATTTAAATACTCAATAAAAACGTAGTCATTAGAAAAAAAATCACCTTTCTTAATTATGAAATGAGAGGAGTCGGGAAGTTCGCACATTTTGTGACCTTCAGATGTCAATTTCGAATGGTTTCTAATTAAGAATCGTCTGCTCTCTAGACATCCCCCCCTTCCAGGCACATACACATTTCTCCCTTAACTTTAGAGGTTTCTGATTTTTTTTTACCGGCCCCCAGGGAAAGTTTTTTTTTTCCCCTTTGCTTCTCACGTTCTTTTTTTACTTTTTAAAAAAAAAAGATCGGCTAAGAATTCGATGTGGTCATTGCCTTTGTATTGCTTGAGCTAGGTGACTTTTATTCCCTTAATAGAGTACATTGTAGTTTAATATCAAGTAATGATATAGTATCATTTATAGAATAAGTATATATACATATATAAACTAAGTTACTAACCAGTTATTGTCTGGTACAGTCTTCGCTGGAAAACTAGATTGAAACAATGGTACGTGATATTTCATGGTCCTCCCAGAACGTACTCTTTTTGTTTTTAAAATTAATTGACAACATTCTATGTAAACACATATCCATCAGAGTTTAAAATAAGCTAAAAAAAAAAAAAAAGATTTCTGATAAGCTTGCAATAGAATTACATAGCACTACGACATTATCTTATCTTATATAATACAGACGTTACTTCAAAAAAGAAGATGATTACGTCCTACGCGTCATGCATTTAGTCATGCATATTAACCAATGACCTAAACTCTGCCAAGTCACCGGTTTTTCTGGCTAGCTCAGGCAACCCATTCCATGCTCTAATAGCACTAGGGAAGAAGGAGCATTTGTACAAATTTGTCCTAGCATATGGGACGAGGAATGTGCCTTTATTTTTGTGTCTTTCAGAGAATTTTATTAAATTTTGTTTTTGTATTTGAAGATTATGGTTCAGTGTTTAATGTATAATTGCTACTTTACTTCTGAGTCTTCTGTCCTGAAGGCTTCCTAAATTTAGTGATTTTACTAATGATGTTACTCTAGTCAAATGTGAATATTCGTTTGTTATGAATCTCACTACTCTATTTTGTGTTTGTTCCAGTTTCTTAATGTTTTCTTGAGTTGAGGGGTCCCAAACGGTGGATGCATATTCTATTATTGGCCTAACCAAGGTTAAATAACATTTTAGTTTTATGTTCTTATATGATTTATAGAAATTTCTTTTAATAAACCCTAATGCTTTGTTGGATTTTCTTATAGTTTCATCAATATGTGGATTCCATGACAGTTTTTCATTTATTATAACACCTAGGTATTTTGCGTTTTTAGTCTGTGTTACTGGTTTGCCATGAATAAGATAAGTGGAATTAATTTGTTTTAGTTTTTTTGTTACTCTTAACAACTGACATTTTTCTGGGTGGAAAGACATGCTCCAATTTGATTCCCATTTCTGTAATTCATCTAATTCTCTTTGTAAAATATCTGTGTTTTGTATTGTTTTTATTGTTCTATATATTATGCAATCGTCTGCAAATAATCTGACTTTTGTTCCTGAAGTAATGCAATTTGGTAAATCATTTATGTAAATTAAAAATAGTAGTGGACCCAAGACTGTTCCTTGAGGTACACCTGAGTTTACTGTTATTGGTGTTGATTTAGAGCCATTTATTATTACAGTTTGTTCTCTCCCTATCAGAAAATCTTTAATCCACTGATGCAGTGGACCATTAATGCCGAAATATTTTAATTTTTTAAGCAAACTATGGTGGTGAACTTTGTCAAAAGCCTTGGAAAAATCTAGTAAGATATCATCTATTTGTTCACTATTGCATTGTTAATTTGGTTTATAATGTGTTTATAAGTGCAACAAAAACATGGCCTTTTAAAAGCGACCTTTTTTTGTTTCTAAAATCAAGTTTACATATTGTATGCAATCACTTTTTAAAAAAAAGTACACATCATGTGGAAAAAAGAATAAACTTTCGTTATTTTTGTTCCATATGTGTATTACATAGCAGCGAACTCCTGTCACTTCTAAAATGATTGTAAAAGCAGTCGATAAAGTTAATGTGTCTTCCACAAAGTTTATACTTTCATATCGGTGGCTTCAAGGTAATTGTTTTGAATGCAATTTAGCTGAAATGATGTAGTATATGGAAACTAAAACCCACAATATATACCTGTGAGTTTAGAAAGTCCTATATATTTTTTTTGTTTTGGTTTATTGTGCTTAAAACAGACAACCACACTCACGCATAGACACACACACACACAGCCAAACAACTTCAAAGTTTGGTAGCAAGTCTCCTCCCCATGATCCTCTAAAATAGCTCTATTGCGGCTTATTGATCAATTGGAAAAGAAGGAGAAGACAAGTCTTTTCCTGGGCTCGGTCAGCTTCAAGAGTAGCTTCCCCATTACTTAGTCTTTATTTAGGGAAAGAAAAGGGAAAAGAGGACTGAATTCATCTCGCGCTTGTTCTCTCCCCTAGGCAGCTAATTATGTTTTTCTTTTCCTTTCTTTTAAAATACTACACTGGTGGAAGGGGGTGACTGGGAGGAGGAGGATGGCGCCATTTCATGAACAGAATAAAAAGTAGACTATATAAACTGATACTTCGTCTGGTGACTAGGCTAGAGAGACAAAGAATTTTTAAAAAGTAGACTATATAAACTGATACTTCGTCTGGTGACTAGGCTAGAGAGACAAAGAATTTTTAA
>JAZGLO010000546.1:0-21169 GCA_036873155.1 Biomphalaria sudanica | reverse complement strand
CCTTTCTCTTGATATTCTGTCAGGACCAGCTGCTCAACGGAAGGACTGGAAGAATTGGATTATGTGAACTGACACAGCACGAAAATCAAGGAAAAGATGAGAAAGTTGATAGCTGATATAAGAGATAAAGTCGATAGCTGATATAAGAGATAAAGTCGATAGCTGATATAAGAGATAAAGTCGATAGCTGATATAAGAGATAAAGTCGATAGCTGATATAAGAGATAAAGTCGATAGCTGATATAAAAGATGAGAAAGTCGATAGCTGATATAAAAGATGAGAAAGTCGATAGCTGATATAAAAGATGATAATTTCGATAGCTGATATAAGAGATGAGAAAGTCAAAAGATGATATAACAGATGAGAATGTCGATGCCAAAGCTTAATTGCTTTTTGCGCCCAAAGTTACTTTACATGTAACCAAAATAAAGTTCGCAACTTTCAGTCCGACTGTCTCTGTATATACAAACTATCGACATGGCGGTTTATTCACTGACTATGAAACCAGGTGCTGAACAATTCCGGAATTCCAGAATTTTGAAAAGAACAAAACTATTCATTTCAAACTGTTTTATATTTCCCTATCAAGAAAGAGCCTCTCAAGCATTGAAGTTCCCATGTCTGCGAGCATTTGTCACGTACTATTCATTCTTCACTCAACCAGTTTCACCAAGAACATTGAGAGATGGAAACCATGGTTTACATGGTAAAAAGAACATAAGAATGATAATAGAATACCAGATTTATTTTGTTTTACATTTTCATCATAAAATCAAATTAAATAAAGTGAAAAAAATCTAGACTAGGTGTACTTACATAATTATGAACTTTGGGTTCACTCACTACTGTCAAAATCACTCTCTCCTGACATTGGTATCAGTGAAACATCACGAGTCAACCAATGTGTCAGATACTTATGTAGGAGAAGGTGGCTTGGACAAATACTAAAGCACTATTCAATTTGGAACCATACAGCGAATAAAAATCCAAACAATTTAATACGTAAAGAGCACAGGGTAAAGTCCCTCCTACCACTAATAAAAATTCATTTGCCATATAACAACATCAACAAATTCAGCCAACATAGTGTCCCATTTCTGGTCACATTCAGCCAACATAGTGTCCCATTACTGGTCACATTCAGCCAACATAGTGTCCCATTACTGGTCACATTCAGCCAACATAGTGTCCCATTACTGGTCACATTCAGCCAACATAGTGTCCCATTACTGGTCACATTCAGACAACATAGCGTCCCATTACTGGTCACATTCAGCCAACATAGTGTCCCATTACTGGTCACATTCAGCCAACAAAGTGTCCCATTACTGGTCACATTTAGCCAACATAGTGTCCCATTTCTGGTCACATTCAGCCTACATAGCGTCCCATTACTGGTCACATTCAGCCAACATAGTGTCCCATTACTGGTCACATTCAGCCAACATAGTGTCCCATTACTGGTCACATTCAGCCAACATAGCGTTCCATTACTGGTCACATTCAGCCAACATAGTGTCCCATTACTGGTCACATTTAGCCAACATAGTGTCCCATTTCTGGTCACATTCAGCCTACATAGCGTCCCATTACTGGTCACATTCAGCCAACATAGTGTCCCATTACTGGTCACATTCAGCCAACATTGTGTTCCATTACTGTTCACATTCAGCCAACATAGTGTCCCATTACTGGTCACATTCAGACAACATAGCGTCCCATTACTGGTCACATTCAGCCTACATTTTGTTCCATTACTGGTCACATTCAGCCAACATAGTGTCCCATTACTGGTCACATTCAGCCAACATTGTGTTCCATTACTGGTCACATTCAGCCAACATAGTGTCCCATTACTGGTCACATTCAGCGAACATAGTGTTCCATTACTGGTCACATTCAGACAACATAGTGTCCCATTACTGGTCACATTCAGCCAACATAGTGTTCCATTACTGGTAACATTCAGCGAACATAGTGTTCCATTACTGGTCACATTCAGCCAACATAGTGTCCCATTACTTGTCACATTCAGCCAACATAGTGTTCCATTACTGGTAACATTCAGCCTACATAGTGTCCCATTACTGGTCACATTCAGCCAACATAGTGTTCCATTACTGGTCACATTCAGACAACATAGTGTCCCATTACTGGTCACATTCAGCCAACATAGTGTCCCATTACTGGTCACATTCAGACAACATAGCGTCCCATTACTGGTCACATTCAGCCAACATAGTGTTCCATTACTGGTCACATTCATGCTCTGGAAAAAAATAAATAAAGGAATGTAACTGATTCATATCTATCTAACAACAAAACAAACTTATTCAGTTCTAGCATCCATGCTACTGATAACTTTTAACTTTAAGTATTACACAGGATAAACGAGTAAAAAAAACACAGTGGAGCATAATTACACGCTTCGGTGATCAGACTTTTTTAAATTGCTTATATTGCAACAAATGTAGAGGCCTACTCGTTGTCTGTTTACCTAATTCTAGATTAGATAAAAGCTATTAGCTACGACAATTGACATATCTGTAAATCTCACGAGACATTTGAATGTCTAGCCATGACTCATAAAAGAAAATACTTCGTCTATAAAAGATGCGAGGATTTGAACCAGCATCTAATCCATAATCACGACAACAGGATCCAAAAATAAAATTGTTTGATGTTTTCCAGATACCACAAAGAATCGTGAGTTTATAATTGATAGTAAAGTGGTTAGCAATGAGCACACTTTCATATCCGTAACTACACTCATAAACTATGCAGATCGTGACTCCATTGCCTTTGCTCTATAAACCACAGAAGGATATAGCCGTTAGATTAGTTTATCAAAACATAATAACGTAGACTTAATTAGTCGGGCATCTGTCGACATTATTCCTACCATTGAGTTATCTGTACATCCTGATTGGCCGAACCCCAATATCCGGCACCACAAAGATGAGAAAGTCACTCTCTTTGTTTCTATTTATAGAACAGGGTTACATCCCTTAGCAGGCGAAGTTCCCCCTGAGTTACATGATGCTCTTAAATCTAGATCAAAATGTAACAGTTACACCAACAATGACGAAGAATTTATTTCGTTTCAGTTTCAGTTAGTTGTATACGTTAGCAAACAATGACCGAAAAAAAAATGTAAATTAAAAGTGATGAACCTTATACATAAATATACACTTAAAACCAGTAGCGGCCTTTAGGGGTGGCAAGAGGGGCAACCATCCAGGCCCCGCGCTTGAGGGGGGCCCCACGATCGAGATTTTATTGTCACCAACTTCAAAAACCAAATCAGTTCTCATAAACTAGGACTTGTTACTGAATATTTTCCCAGTATCTTTATGATAGCAATTACCATTTTAAATTCTTAAAATACATTTTTGGTAAAGACTGCATCTAATGAACTACCGATTCTAAGTTTAACAGTTCGTAATAACAACACGTAGGTGGAAGCAACCAATCCAGTCCAGTAGGTCATATATTTAAACATCGACGTCCAAACGGATTTTATTTGAAAAATGCGTAGTGATCAAGTTTGAACTACTCTTTGAACTACTCTGAACTATGGAAAATGTCATTTATAACATTTGTAGTAACATAAATTCAACTTATTACAAATTGATTTTTCTATGAAAATAACTAAACAAATATACAGTGTTTTCTTGACTTTCGCTGGTGATACGTTTCAAGACCGCACGCGAAGGTCAGATTTTTGCGGTATTTAATTTTAAATACGTACACTATGTTTCGGATATGAACAGTATCACAGGACATCTTGATAACAATTTCTCATTTCTTTAATAACTTTTACATGCTGTTCCTTTAAAAATACAGCACATTGTGATGTCGCATTACAGTAAAAAAAATAATTGGTACGTATACATTAAATAGACTGTGACTTTAGTCTGCAATGGAAAAAAGGGTTGCGGGTGTATGAGAAGGATTCCTTATTCTGTACTGTAACCTAGCCTGTAGTCAACCAATTGATATGCTTGTACAGCTATTTCGGCCAATCAGCTTCCAGAAAGTTTGGCGATGTCGTTTTTTTTTCCAATAGGCTACTAAGCATAGACATCGGGCGGCCGTGGGGAAATCCGTGTCACCATGTAAAAAAAAAAAAAACGCGGGAGTATTATTATTATTTTATTTTTTGACAACTTCACTTCCTCAAAAGTCGGGTCTGCGAAAGTGAATGGACCACTGTAGCTCTTATAGCAGACTTTGTTCTTATAGAACGTCCAATTGGCTTCAATTTGCAGAATGAGAGAGGAGACTTAATATTAGTTGTGCACGAGTGTTTTCCTTTTTATTTGTTTCTGTTAATGCAGAACAATTACACTACAGTCTATAATGTACTTACGTAATGTAGCTACGTAGTGTTTTATGTTTGTAGCAAAAGGCTCACAGCTTAGAGGCGGACATACTGTAATGTTATTGTTCCAGCGTTAGGGACGGATGAGCCCATTGGCATGATGAGTTTACGGTATATATATAGTCTACCCTTACGGCTAAGGGCCCCGCACATGACGCTCACACAGGGCCCCGCGCACTGCTAAGGCCGCTCCTGCTCTAAACATACACAAACATATATTCTACACATACCTGAATTATAATACATAACTTGTTAACAAAATGTTTCATTTTTTTAAAAAAGACTTTCAAACTCCAATCATTAAAGATAGCTCAAGAGACTTCTATCGAAAAGAGAAATTCAAACACGAAACAAGGAAGTCTCAGGAAGACTCATTCTTGTTCCTGACTTCAATTGGAGAAAGATCCTTTTACTAAACATATGCTATTCAAATATGAATTGTTGACCATAGACACAAATTTAACTTAGATTCAGGATCATTTGAAACTGTCGGCAGAGTTGAGCCTAATGCTTTTGAAACTACGCAAAACACACACACACACAAAAAAAAAGGACAGGAGTTCCCTTTTCCCCAACCTGGCTGAACGGATCCAAGTTGGAGCCTATGTATTTCCAGAGATTGGGACGATGCGGATGTACAGGCTACAGACGTGACCGAAGGTCGAGCATACCGGGGCTCCACCATTTTCTTCTCTTAACCACGCTAACCGTGCAGTACTCATCATTTGTGAAACGGTCCCTTGAGGAAAGGATTGTTGACATGGATGTAGGGCTTTCTTTGCAACCTCTACCTGTGCAATGAAAGTGCTCTCGAACTTTGTTAGACACCCCTAAGGGAATCTTGTTTGGCTATCCTAATTGGCCTGATCTCTTCCTGTTGCGATCGTTTCCGCCAGGGCGCCAGATTGAGGCTGGGCAGTGTATCCCGGGGATACAGGATAAAAGATTGATCTTAGATACAATTACAGAAATATCTTAGATCGAGGATCAAAAGTTGATCTTAGAGAATATGTTATACAGGCACAATGATCTTTAGACAAGGACTCACAAATTGGTCGTACATACACTCACATATAAAGATAGAGGCTATCGAGGCTAAGTTAGTTTCAAAGTGTCTTCTGTCTAAAAATTGTCAACGAAATAAAAATTTTGCAGTGAGCTCCTAAAGTGGCTGAAAAACACCAATGTTCAAAGTAAACACTTTCTGTACATTACACTTTGCATGTTGTATTTGTTTTGACTTTCATATCTCGGATGTTCCTTCGGAATGGAATGCTATGACATCTTAAAGCTCAAACGCAGGAAGGCGGTGGTTTGGGGTGAGAACGGTTCAAACCCAGGACCATCGAGACGACATTTCAGAGAGCATACTACGCGCCCAGGATGCCATCCAGTTTTAAACATCTTTTTAAAAGCAAATCTTTTTCCATTTCACTTAAATGTGTCGCCTATTCCCCATTCCCTGCAATGCCTCTAATAAGAGTAGTCCAGTATACCACCCACCTTTGTTGACGCTCGCCACATGTTTAATACATTAGTCGCTTAATCCCCGGGTTCTGCTTCTTGTTACTTTTCCCCTCCCCCCTCAACTCAATGACAATCGCCCATCATATATTTGCTCACGCTAAAGTGTACCGATGATTACTCAACGCTCAAATCAATTAATGCTGGAGCTACAAACTTAAAAGACCCGCACTGATAACAACAAAATCAGTGAATGTTTATTTGTTGAACTCATACGAACAAAAAAGAAGAAGAAAAAACCTGGACAAGAGGGAGGGAGAAAGAGAGAGAGAGAGAGAGAGAAAGAGAGAGAGAAAGAGAGAGAGAGCGAGTAGCGAGGGATACGCTGCTAGTGGAATCGATATCTCACGTGGTTTGCTGGTTTGGGAGACATGTTTTTGAACCAGGATAAATTGATAAAAATAAGCCAAAAACGTGATCGTGGTCTGCTACATTTTGGTTTTGGGGAAAGAAAATAAAGGGCCAAGATTTTCTTGTTCACTATCGAGTAAATTTAACATTTGAATGCAAACTAAATGAACCTGATCAAAGATTTATTTTAATATAAGAAATATTAGATTTGATTAAGTTTAAGGCTGGCAACATTACAATGGGGCTCTAGTTTGTTTTTCATGACGAAAAAGGGTCCCCTTCTAGACAAACTAATGAGACTCACTAAACAGATCTAGTTCTACTCAAATAGAAGTATGCACAAACGAACATTATATCCTGCATGCTCTCTCCAAAATGCATGCCGTATCTCATAATAAAAAAACTTGAAAATAAAATTTGTAGAAAAGTAAAAACTTATTGAATTTTAATCATAACTAAGTACATTATAATATACTTTAGGAAGACCTAATAATCGTTTGCAATAAATGTTATTTTTACATTTCAAAATGTTCAAGTCATCTTTATTTATAGAGAAATGCAGTTTATAGTCTGGTTGCTAATAGTTGAAGTCAATTTATTTATAGATTTCAACTAATTCTAATCAATTTTTTTTTATTACAGATAGGTCTAATCAAATTATTGTGAGATTAAAAATAGTACAAGTTATATAGTTATATGTTTGGACCAAAGCTCTGAAACTCTACTTCTCTAACCGCTAATGTCTTGATTCATTTTTTTTTAAAATTATTGTATATGCGGACTTAACGCCATACCTACACATTCGCAGATAGAGAATTACAGTAATATGTGAATTAGCATAATGAAAAGATGTCATCGACTGTAAAAGACAATATTACATTACCACACGTCATAAAAAATGTTTCCTGAACTTTGAACCGAAGCACACAGCTGCACTGTGTCAATGGCTATCTGCTATCCTTGAGACACGGCATCAGTGGCCACGGGTGTTGAATCAGTCTGAATTATTGATAGGCGTCGGACGGTTAATCCTCAACTGTCAAACTAACTACTCACCAAGGGCTGCGGTTACAGCACCAGGACTCAGCCTAGAGCACTGCATAATCCGCACCTAATGGTATCCCTGGGACTACTCCCTTAATCTTCCAGCACAATTTTAAGTTCATTGATGAGTTCATTTCAAAGAAAGATCTTCTACTTAGCGCCAAATAATTCTAGTTTTTTGTTTTGTTTTGTTAATTAGCTTTTGAAAACCAAGTACTACAGAACAGAACTAATGAATTGGTTCAACTTATGAACACACAACTTTCTATTGGGAAATCAGTGACAAGTTACGGAATGATGAAGACCGTCGTGCGCTCTTCGATCTGAATGATTGATCTCATAAAAGACTTTGTACCACTTGCCTGAACTCTATAGCTATTAGAAGTTGCATTCTGTGTTGTTAAGATGACACTTAGTATATAGCTGTACAACTAGTACAGAGTAAACGATCTTATATGGCTGTACAACCAGTACAGAGTAAACGATCGAACTAAAGGTAAAGTCCACTCTTAAAATTTCCTCTTAACTCAGGAAAGATAAATATTTTTATCAATAAAGTTTTATTAAAAATAGTTCAAGGTATTGAATCAGGATGCTACTTAGTTTCACAAAGATATGTTTTGTGTATAAAACATGTAGGCGTTTGTTTTTAAATAAATCTTTCACTGAAAAGTCTCGAGTTTACATTTCTTTTTTTTTCCCCACCAACATTCTATATCACTCAGTCAGACTTTTTTGTATAAACCTAAGTCATCATCATACAAAGCATTGTCCATTACCCAAACCATCCACCCAATGCAGCAACCACTTCATCCTGGTGCTATAAACACTCCCGCAATTTCTTCAACCACATTTCCAAGATTTTCAACCACTTCACAAGTGATCCAAACACCCCACCAAGTTCACCAACCACTTAACAAGTGATCCAAACACCCCACCAAGTTCACCAACCACTTAACAAGTGATCCAAACACCCCACCAAGTTCACCAACCACTTAACAAGTGATCCAAACACCCCACCAAGTTCACCAACCACTTAACAAGTGATCCAAACACCCCACCAAGTTCACCAACCACTTAACAAGTGATCCAAACACCCCACCAAGTTCACCAACCAATTCACAAGTGATTCAAACACCCCACCAAGTGCTCCAACATTCCACCAAGTGCTCCAACGATTCCACCAAGTGCTCCAACGATTCCACCAAGTGCTCCAACCATTCCACCAAGTGCTCCAACGATTCCAATAAGTTCTCAAACAATTCCACTAAGTGTTCCGATATTTGTACCCAGTGCTCAAACCACTACACCAAGGGTTTCGATTAATCCGATATTGATATATCTTTTACCTATTAACACGAGAATCAATAAAAAAAACAACAATTATTTCATTAGCTCTTTGTAATTATTTATTTTGTATGGTATCTCGAACAAGGGAAAGACATAGTACTCACTGAAATACCGGTCTAAGCTGAACTAGACCCCTTTATAAGTTGTCGTCAGAGTCTTAGAGAACACAAACATGACAGACGAGACTATAGAAACTAGAGATAACTCTGCAATCCCCTATGTTCATTAGAACTTGAACATCAGAGTGGTTAGAATGTCAGCTTGAGGAGGCTTCAGCCATGAGTTCCAATTCAGGTCGTGCCCCCCGCCTTATTTTACAATTATTACTTATACCTGGATAAACAAGAATCAGTATTTTAAAAAAAATAGACAATTAACTATTTTTAATTAATTATTTGTTTGGTATCGAACAAGGGAAATAAATTGAACTTGACAGATGTGTACAATTTGAATTAATGCCTTTATAATCTGTGTAGATAACTCTTTTCTAAAAAAGTTCGAAACTAACAATGGATAACTACTAAACCTTCAAATTTCATAGACTTCGCCGGCACAGTGGCTAGTGTATTGGCTTTAGGAGTCTTAAGCCCATGAGTTTGAATTCAAGTTGTACAACTATTGCTGTGAAAGGCATTGAAAAAGCGATCACGGTAACATTCCCATCAGTCCATCAGATACCTCTTCTTCCCAAACTAGTCTAGACAAGTGATAGAATCATAACGCATTGAGAAAGCTAAAAGCATGACATTGCGCTAACAAAATACAATTGGTAAAAGTATTTCTAATTGCACAGATTTATTATTGTTAATCTAGAATCTAGATCTATTTCAAATTTAATTGCATATGACAGATCCTAACTAATTGACAAAATTATATTACTTATAAGCTATGTTTCATTTAAGTATTTTTGTTTTAGATGTTTCTTGTTATTTCATATACACACCGAGAAACGACAGTTACAGATATTTAAAAAAAAAGAAATTTAAAAGAAAGTCCTTGCAGCCATCAGACAAGCGGAATTTATAGCAAGTACAAGGGCAATAACCGTTAGAGATAACTCGTTCTTCCTAAAATGTCCTTCAATCATGAAGTTATCCTTAGTAACCATCAAGGGTAAGATGAAGTTACGGATTGCTTCCCGATACGTTGACCACAGAAAAATAAAATGGTGAAATCAATTTAACTAACTACGGCCCTAAAGGTTAGGGTGATTGGTTCGGGCCTTGACCTTTCATGGCATTCTGTTATTTAATATTAGGAACCGGAAGCATTACATATTTGTATCCTAGGATATTCACTATGCTAGATACTAGGTTTACTCTCACGTATCCCATAATCTGTTGGTTGGGCATCACACATGATCTGTCAGCCCTCTTTCTCCATTCCTCTCTTGTTCTTTCGCTCGTTCATTGACATGCAGAGTGCTTTTGTAGAGATACAAAGCAGGTAGAGTGCTTTTGTAGAGATACAAAGCAGGTAGAGTGCTTTTGTAGAGATACAAAGCAGGTAGAGTGCTTTAGTAGAGATACAAAGCAGGTAGAGTGCTTTAGTCTAGATACAAAGCAGGTACAGTGCTTTAGTAGAGATACAAAGCAGGTAAATTGCTTTAGTAAAGATACAAAGCAGGTAGAGTGTTTTTGTAGAGATACAAAGCAGGTAGAGTACTTTTCTAGAGATACAAAGCAGGTAGAGTGCTTTAGTTGAGATACAAAGCAGGTAGAGTGCTTTTGTAGAGATACAAAGCAGGTAGAGTGCTTTAGTTGAGATACAAAGCAGGTAGAGTGCTTTTGTAGAGATACAAAGCTGGTAGAGTGCTTTTGTAGAGATAAAAAGCAGGTAGAGTGCTTTTGTAGAGAAACAAAGCAGGTAGAGTGCTTTTGTAGAGATACAAAGCAGTTAGATTGCTTAAGTAGAGATACAAAGCAGGTGGAGTGCTTTTGTAGAGATACAAAGCACGTAGAGTGCTTTTGTAGAGATACAAAGCAAGTAGAGTGCTTTTGTAAAGATACAAAGCAGGTAGATTGCTTTTGTAGAGATACAAAGCAGGTAGAGTACTTTTGTAGAGATACAAAGCAGGTAGAGTGCTTTTGTAGAGATACAAAGCAGGTAGAGTGCCTTTGTAGAGATACAAAGCAGTTAGATTGCTTTTGTAGAGATACAAAGCAGGTAGAGTACTTTTGTAGAGATACAAAGCAGGTAGAGTACTTTTGTAGAGATACAAAGCAGGTAGAGTGCTTTAGTAGAGATACAAAGCAGGTACAGTGCTTTAGTAGAGATACAAAGCAGTTAGATTGCTTTTGTAGAGATACAAAGCAGGTAGAGTACTTTTGTAGAGATACAATACAGGGAAATTGAGTGTCTAGAGATACAATGCAGGGAAATTGAGTGTGTAGAGATACAATAGAGGGAAATAGAGTGTGTAGAGCTACAGTACAGGGAAATTGAGTGTGTAGAGCTACAATACAGGGAATTGAGTGTGTAGAGCTACAATACAGGGAAATTGAGTGTGTAGAGCTACAATACAGGGAAATTGAGTGTGTAGAGATACAATACAGGGAAATAGAGTGTGTAGAGCTACCATACATGGAAATTGAGTGTGTAGAGATACAATACATGGAAATTGAATGTGTAGAGATACAATACAGGGAAATTGAGTGTGTAGAGATACAAAACAGGGAAATTGAGTGTGTAGAGATACAATACAGGGAAATTGAATGTGTAGAGATACAATACAGGGAAATAGAGTGTGTAGAGATACAATACAGGGAAATTGAGTGTGTAGAGATACAATTACAATAACTGTGTATTTCTTTATGCACTAGAAGCACGTAGCCTTCAATTTAGACAACAATAGTACGAGGCAGCCATGCTAAAACAGAGTGGATAGAGTCACTAGATCGGATATAACAAAATTGATAAATGTCAGTGCATACTGCTAGTTAGATGTCTTCAAGCACACGGTGGAGGACATGTTGCTTCATCACACTCAAATGCAAGGAAAGACAACCAACAAAACTCAGACAGGCAAAAATAGAGAGACTGACGCCGACAGACTGACGCAAACAGGCAGACAGACAAAGACATGTACGTACAGACAAGTAGACACAGATATACTGATAAAGACAGACTGGCAGAAACAGACAGCAGACACATATAGGCAGACACAGACATATTGATACAGACAGACAGGCAGGCAAATACAGCAAACACAGACATACTGATGTAGGCAGAGACAAACAGCAGATACAGACAAGCAGACACAGACAGCAGACACAGAGAGGCAGACACATACATGCAAATACAGTCAGGCAGACAGACAGGTAAACAAAAAAAAAAGGCAGACTCAAACAGACAGACAGGCAGGAAGACAAAGACAGACAGGCAGACACAGGCAGACATACAAACAAGCTGACAGACAGGTAGACACAGACACACACAGACGGTAGAGTGGAGATAAAACCTTTATTTCAAATAAAAAAGCAAAGAATGATCGAAGGGAAAGCAAAAGAAACTGAATGCTGTGAATCACGTTGAAAAGAAACAACCCAAGATCTATTGATTAAAACAAACTTTGAATAATTGTCCATGAAACGTGGCTTTTGTTCAATGGCGATTCTTTTCAAAGCATTGTAACATTGAAAGGGAAATAATAATAATGAAACAGATGAAGCTTTTAGAAGAGAACCCGGTATTGTTCGACCTTGACCCTAAAACGTTGTTTTATTGTGTTATTCTGGTTATTATCATCGCATCATTGAGCAGGCCTGGTAAGAATTTTTATCCTGAAAGAGGGGCAGCAGGAATTCTTTAAATGTAATGTCTGAAACAGTATGTTAATGTCATTTATTTGTATTGGGGTGGGAAGGGTAATCTAATGGCCAGAGCTTTTGAATCAATTTATTAATGCAAAGATCACATTATTTTTCTTTATTAAAGACACAATAAGTTTATAGCCTTTGTCAGGTGAGCATCAAAGTATATGGTACTGTCTAATCCTACAACAGAAACTTTCTCTCTCTCTCTCTCTCTCTATCTCTCTCTCTCTCTCTGCATATATATATACACCGCTCCCCCGCCCCTAAAACATACTTCTAGCCCCCCAAATTGAATATTTAAATGAAACAGCTGTCCCTAAACTCTAGAAGCGCATAGCTATAACTGAAACATGAGTTACACTACTGTTAAATTGTTGGAATATGTATATATTAATTTAAACACTTTAAAATCCATCAATAAAATGACCCCCATTTACATCACTACCCACAGCCAGCGAACACAATTTTCTAGCCCTCAAATTCTATATGTCCCATTTATTTATGTCACTTTCATCCTGTAAACCAACGTCCCGCAAACCCATGTTATGGAGTACGCACAAACATTTCTTAAGCCTTCTTATCTACCTGCACTATAATGCCCCCAAACACACATTATTTTTATTTAGAAAAAATAACTATAATTCACCCTTACAAACCGTATATAGCCCCCCCCCCAAAAAAAAAAAAACAACGTACACTCACTCACAAGGGCTGACAATGTTTAGGATATAGACAAAAATAAACAAGATTACAAAGAGAGTTTGTGTTACCACACAAACTCAGAGGAGGCCCCCGTGGGAGACGGATCCCTGTCGGATCCGCAAATTCGCTGGTCGACTGAGGATGGCATCGAGCAGGGTATGAAACCGAGACCGTAGAGATAATCAGTCCTGCGCGCTAACCGCACGACCAGGCATTGCTCTTAATCTAATGACAAAGTGGTTACAAACTAATAGCCTACTATTGATAATATACCTAAACATTACGGAATGACAACTACCGGATATGTACAATATGTCAGAAGAGCGTTTTTAAATAATCTTTTGTTATTGAGCATTTTCATTTAAATGGAACTAGAATGAAGATGTAGATCTACCTAAATGAAACTACTAATTTAGCACTCTCAATATCTATATCTACAAGATCTAGATCTAAAATATATATTTGGTATAATGTAGATGTAATTTAGATAAGATTTATATTAAAAAAACACTAGATAATTAATTAATAAACTAATTACAATATGAAATATTAAAATAGAAGATTAGTTTTAGTATTTTATAACATTGCAATATTGAAAATCTAGACATAAGAAATAAAAATCTACACTTTAAGCCTAGAAATTAAAATTATAGATCTTGATATAGTCTAAATCATGGCTGTCTGGTAGTGCAGTTTGCGCGCTGGACTGTCGTTTGGATTCATCGATGGTCCCAGATTCAAACCCTGCCGCTCCCATCCTCCGTCGTCCTACGGGAGGTTTGGACTACAACTCTGAAGGAACATCCGAAACATGTAAAACAACAAAAATTCTTCTAAACTAGACCAAGAAATTCTAGATCTAGATTCTATAATGATTTTAATTAGAACTGAAATCTAAATCTAGTTTTAAAAATCTAGCTCTAGTGTAAGAAAAAAAATCTAGATCTAGTGTAAAAAATCTAGATTAGATCTAAATGTAGCTATTATATCTTTTTAAAATGCGAGTCACATTACGAGGTTTAATAAACATTACTATACCGAGTTGTTTTAGCATTTAAAGAATTTATTCCATATGACGTCAAAGGAAAAAAAATCCACTACGTCACACGGCCTAGTTAGACTAGAAAATATCATCTATACTAGCAGCTTGTTGAGGGTTCATAGACATTGGTGCACCAAGTGAGATCTTTTAGCTTTTCATTTAAAGAATTAACTCCATATGACGTCAAAGGAAAAAAAATCCACTACGTCACAGGGCCTAGTTAGACTAAAAATGTCATCTATACGAGCAGCTTGTCGAGTGTTCATAGACATTGGTGCACCGAGTGAGATCTTTTAGCTTTTCATTTAAAGAATTAACTCCATATGACGTCAAAGGAAACAAATTCCATTACGTCACACGTCCTAGTTAGACTAAAAAATGTCTTCTATACGAGCAGCTTCTCGAGGGATCATAGACATTGGTGCACCGAGTTTGTTCTTTTAGCATTTCATTTCATGGGCTAGTTAGACTATATATATAATATATATATATATATAAGGATTAAAGACGCTTCTTTTTGTTTTGTCTGTCAGTCTGTCTGTCCATCATGTTAATAACGAGAAAAAAAAAGACTAAAAGCTATTGAAAATCTGATTAAAATTTAATTTACCTTCCGAAACATCGCATTAGTTTTAAGTTTCTATAATAGATTGTTCCGGATGTATATATATTTATAGTGAGAGAAAATAAGAATTCCAGATTAATCAAATGCCGTTAATTAAATTTGTGGGATGATCTGTTATGAAAATTAGATTCACCATAACCTTATTGAGATTTTTTCAAACCATACTGTTGTGTTAGGAAGTTGTTTTCCTTAAAAATCGGAAAATAATATTAACGATAATTTTCTAACGTTTTAGCTAGAAAGTTAAATGTAGTGTAAGAGAGAAGTGCGATTTTACATAAATAGAGTTAAACTATTTTTCATTAAAAATCCGGAACAGCCAATTTTCGTAAATGAGAAAATTATTTGTTTCATTTATTAGAAGAGGGATTTCAAACATTTATTAGCGTTATTAGATTTTTCATATAAAATTCGGATCCTTTTTGGCGACGATTTGTAAGACAATTAAGGTAATGTAGGTCGATTTCTTTTTTTTGAAACAAAATCCGGAACATTCTTTACCGATTAAATAACTTTTATTATGTTTTATTATGTATTATATAAGTGTAATATTAGTCAATTATGCGATTTCAAACAATCATTTGACATAATTTATTTTTTATAAAACAATATCCGGAACAACTTTATAGTGAATGAAATATAAATCAGTATAGATATTTTTATTTAGCATTTATATGCTATTTACATTTTAAAAAACCGGAACAATATATTAAAGATCATGTGTTTCTTGCAATGTTTAAGCATGGAAATAAAATCTAATATAAGTTAGAAGAGCATCCAGTGTTATTTGTTAATCTAATTGTAACGGACAAACCGATCAACAGACAAAAACTACAAAAATAATCTTTTTTTTTATTCGGATGGGGGCACTAAACAAAAAATAAATAAAATCTGATTTTTAAAAAAAAATTAAGGAATTGGTTTAGCACCTCCTCATGTTGCGAAGTTACGCTACTGCACGAAAGTCGCTGCATAAAAAGTCCATTTTAAAAAATGTGCATGATATTTACATACAAAGTGCATTATTAGCCTTTATAAACAAACAGAAATGTTTTCTTTTTAATTTAGCAGCTAGTTGACCAGAAAAAACATCTTTAACTATTATTTATATTTGTTATAAACATTTCCTGTACATTTTATAAATATATTTGAATGAGTGATACTGAAAATACACATAACTTATCCATCTTTGTTAGCATATTGTAACATTGCCTCCCTTACATTTACGTAATTGTTTTAGAATCGGTGTATTTTTTTGAAAAAATCGCTTGCATAATTAATTTTGTAAATTAGACGGTTTGCTTTTAGAAATCCAAAAGTAGCCGCATTTAATGATGAAATAATATTTTTCATACCTCTTCTAGTTTTCGAGATCTGAGTGTGACAGACGGACAGACGGACAACGGACAGACGGACATTTTGCACAAACCTAATAGCGGCTTTTTTCCCTTACGGAGGCCGCTAATTATAGACTACCTGATAAAAGAGTTTTATGAAACGAAAATTTGTACTTGCAATTTTGTGTACTTTATTATACAACCGTGTAGTTTTGTTTAATCTCTAAGATTGAAGATCATGCAACTTTTCCGAATTCGGAAATCCGACAACAATAGATATACATGTTTCAAGCTACATGGAGTTATTTCCTTTGTCCAGTCTCTATTTATGTCTGTCTATGGTTTAGGACTTTATTTTTGCTTTAGAATGAAGGACAACTTGTAAATGTAGATCTAGAAAGTTAAAATGACGTAAGGCCTATTAAAAATAAGAAGACTTGGGGAAAAACAAAAATAATTGCTATAAGAATACGAAATGTGTGACATATTTCTATTGACGCTTTGTAATTAGACTGTGACCATTTGAGGAAGTACCGAAAATCAAATACAAAAGTTTGAAAGAGTTTGCAGTTTTTCGCGAATAGCGGCGGTCAGGTTGCGAATCTGTCAACAAGCGTTCTTATTGAGCACCTACTGTTTAAAAGGAACCTGTGTAGGAAATGTAATGCCACACGTACGATAGTTTAAGAGATCTCGTGGTCACTGAATGGTATTTTAGCGAATATAGAGTAAATTAGCACAGAGAGAAACCCTAACCCTAACCGCATGATTCTCTGCCAGCGTGTATTTCACTGAACTCCGAAACATCATCTAGTTTTATCATAACAACATAGAACTGTATACGGTGACCTGTATATTGACCAGTGTAAGATAGTCACAACAAAACGTGACAAAGTTCTACATGTAGTATTTACCTTTTTAGTAGAACCAGGTTGACCGTTATCGTGACGTGAGTACTTCGTGAGTACTTCCGCTCTAACCCCAACCCTCATCACCTGCTCGATCAACTTAACTACAGTTTAGTCAACAGGCCATAATTGCTAAATAAAAAAAAAATCTAGGACAAACCAACACACGAGTCTTTACCCCAGACCAGAGCTAGCCGTCACAGATGTACGAAGGAGAAATGAAACAATGGGTTTGTATCTCTTTCTCTCTCTCTCTCTCTCTGAGTGTGTGTATGTGTGTTATGTAAACGAGTGGTCACTGTGTATGAGTGTGTTTGATGATCACGACTTGAAGTAGATCAGCTCTCTCCTGTGTGACACTTGGAAAGATGCCTGTGTGGGTGTGTGTGTGTTTACGTATGTTAGCGTGTGTGTATATGTCTACTTATTGATTGAATGTGTCGACGAAGTGAGAGAGATAATGACAAGTATAAATGGAATGAAATGGTTTCAAAACTTCTAGTCCGAAACTAGACTCATTAGGTTGAGCTATTCTAGAACTAGATTTTTTTGTGTGTGAATTATGGTTGGCTGGTTCCACAATATAGATTGATCAGTAACCAGAGATTTCTAGTCCAACTGTTCGATGAAGACTCTACGACTTTGACCTAAAACATTCTCAGTCAATATTGGTTCCGGGTGAGAAAGTAAAACTGGAATGAAGCAAAACAGATTCAAATGTTCAGAAACAGAAATGAGAGTTCAAACGTTCGAACCGAAGTACTCCTCCGTCCTAGACATATATACCTTGACATTCTGGTACAGGACCAGGAAGCTAATAAAACAATCTGTCATCGTAATTTCCAAACCTCCCCTCCCATGGGTTTGAAAAGAGGCGGGTATCTAACATGAAACCGAGATCCGTTACACCAAGGAACATCGAGGGAACAATACAAGGACACTGACTCGTATTAACTCTTAGAGCGCAGAGACAATAATACAAGGACACTGACTCGTATTAACTCTTAGAGCGCAGAGACAATAATACAAGGACACTGACTCGTATTAACTCTTAGAGTGCAGAGGCAATAATACAAGGACACTGACTCGTATTAACTCTTAGAGCGCAGAGACAATAATACAAGGACACTGACTCGTATTGTTTATCTCTTAGAACTCTGACAGGGGAAAAAAATGTGAGAGCTATAATTATAAGGTGTGAGTTGTAGTAGAACTAGTACACTGTTCTTAAAGTAAATAATGTGAATTGCTGTTTAAACTATTTTTGCTTATAAATCTTTTTTTATATATTTAAATACTCAATAAAAACGTAGTCATTAGAAAAAAAAATCACCTTTCTTAATTATGAAATGAGAGGAGTCGGGAAGTTCGCACATTTTGTGACCTTCAGATGTCAATTTTGAATGGTTTCTAATTAAGAATCGTCTGCTCTCTAGACATCCCCCCCCTTCCAGGCACATACACATTTCTCCCTTAACTTTAGAGGTTTCTGATTTTTTTTTACCGGCCCCCAGGGAAAGTTTTTTTTTTCCCCTTTGCTTCTCACGGTCTTTTTTTACTTTTTAAAAAAAAAAGATCGGCTAAGACTTCGATGTGGTCATTGCCTTTGTATTGCTTGAGCTAGGTGGCTTTTATTCCCTTAATAGAGTACATTGTAGTTTAATATCAAGTAATGATATAGTATCATTTATAGAATAAGTATATATACATATATAAACTAAGTTACTAACCAGTTATTGTCTGGTACAGTCTTCGCTGGAAAACTAGATAAACTATCGGTGGCTGTATCTGTTTCCGTCAGTCCAACAGATTGAAACAATGGTACGTGATATTGAATGGTCCTCCCAGAACGTCTTTTTGTTTTTAAAATTAATTGACAACATTCTATGTAAATACATATCCATCAGAGTTTAAAATAAGCTAAAAAAAAAAAAAAAGATTTCTGATAAGCTTGCAATAGAATTACATAGCACTACGACATTATCTTATCTTATATAATACAGACGTTACTTCAAAAAAGAAGATGATTACGCCCTACGCGTCATGCATTTAGTCATGCATATAAACCAATGACTTAAATTCTGCCAAGTCACCGGTTTTTCTGGCTAGCTCAGGCAACCCATTCCATGCTCTAATAGCACTAGGGAAGAAGGAGCATTTGTACAAATTTGTCCTAGCATATGGGACGAGGAATGTGCCTTTATTTTTGTGTCTTTCAGAGAATTTTATTAAATTTTGTTTTTGTATTTGAAGATTATGGTTCAGTGTTTTATGTATAATTGCTACTTTACTTTTGAGTCTTCTGTCCTGAAGGCTTTCTAAATTTAGTGATTTTACTAATGGTGTTACTCTAGTCAAATGTGAATATTCGTTTGTTATGAATCTCACTGCTCTATTTTGTGTTTGTTCCAGTTTCTTAATGTTTTCTTGAGTTGAGGGGTCCCAAATGGTGGATGCATATTCTATTATTGGCCTAACCAAGGTTAAATAACATTTTAGTTTTATGTTCTTATCTGATTTATAGAAATTTCTTTTAATAAACCCTAATGCTTTGTTGGATTTTTTTATAGTTTCATCAATATGTGGATTCCATGACAGTTTTTCATTTATTATAACACCTAGGTATTTTGGGTTTTTAGTCTGTGTTACTGGTTTGCCATGAATAAGATAAGTGGAATTAATTTGTTTTATTTTTTTGTTACTCTTAATAACTTACATTTTTCTGGGTGGAAAGACATGCTCCAATTTGATTCCCATTTCTGTAATTCATCTAATTCTCTTTGTAAAATATCTGTGTTTTGTGTTGTTTTTATTGTTCTATATATTATGCAATCGTCTGCAAATAATCTGACTTTTGTTCCTGAAGTAATGCAATTTGGTAAATCATTTATGTAAATTAAAAATAGTAGTGGACCCAAGACTGTTCCTTGAGGTACACCTGAGTTTACTGTTATTGGTGTTGATTTAGAGCCATTTATTATTACAGTTTTTTCTCTCCCTATCAGAAAATCTTTAATCCACTGATGCAGTGGACCATTAATGCCGAAATATTTTAATTTTTTAAGCAAACTATGGTGGTGAACTTTGTCAAAAGCCTTGGAAAAATCTAGTAAGATATCATCTATTTGTTCACTATTGCATTGTTAATTTGGTTTATAATGTGTTTATAAGTGCAACAAAAACATGGCCTTTTAAAAGCGACCTTTTTTTGTTTCTAAAATCAAGTTTACATATTGTATGCAATCACTTTTTAAAAAAAAGTACACATCATGTGGAAAAAAGAATAAACTTTCGTTATTTTTGTTCCATATGTGTATTACATAGCAGCGAACTCCTGTCACTTCTAAAATGATTGTAAAAGCAGTCGATAAAGTTAATGTGTCTTCCACAAAGTTTATACTTTCATATCGGTGGCTTCAAGGTAATTGTTTTGAATGCAATTTAGCTGAAATGATGTAGTATATGGAAACTAAAACCCACAATATATACCTGTGAGTTTAGAAAGTCCTATATATTTTTTTTGTTTTGGTTTATTGTGCTTAAAACAGACAACCACACTCACGCATAGACACACACACACACAGCCAAACAACTTCAAAGTTTGGTAGCAAGTCTCCTCCCCATGATCCTCTAAAATAGCTCTATTGCGGCTTATTGATCAATTGGAAAAGAAGGAGAAGACAAGTCTTTTCCTGGGCTCGGTCAGCTTCAAGAGTAGCTTCCCCATTACTTAGTCTTTATTTAGGGAAAGAAAAGGGAAAAGAGGACTGAATTCATCTCGCGCTTGTTCTCTCCCCTAGGCAGCTAATTATGTTTTTCTTTTCCTTTCTTTTAAAATACTACACTGGTGGAAGGGGGTGACTGGGAGGAGGAGGATGGCGCCATTTCATGAACAGAATAAAAAGTAGTCTATATAAACTGATACTTCGTCTGGTGACTAGGCTAGAGAGACAAAGAATTTTTAAAAAGTAGTCTATATAAACTGATACTTCGTCTGGTGACTAGGCTAGAGAGACAAAGAATTTTTTAAAAGTAGTCTATATAAACTGATACTTCGCTGGTGACTAGGCTAGAGAGACAAAGAAT